>JADLZN010001132.1:143587-190499 GCA_018155175.1 Sinocyclocheilus anophthalmus | reverse complement strand
TTTGCGGCAGGGGCAGCTGCAACCGGACCTGCCACCGCCAAATGCGCCTGCCACTCGACCTGCCCCCGCTATGTGCGTCTGCCACCGGACCTGCCACCGCTATGTGCTTCTGCCACTTTATATGTATCAATCGGAGTGTAAACAGAGAGATGTTGAGGCAGGCACTTGGCTCTGACCTAAGTGGCTGCACAAAAATACTGCAGATATCTGACTGTTTACACTCCGATTGGTGCACAGGAGCAAACAGACAGTGCAATTGTACGTGTATTTACCTTTATGTCACTGTACCTTATATTTTATTCCTTTCTTTAAATCCATAATGGAGCACGCGTCTCGTGGCACCTAAGCGTCCCGCCTGCTCTGATTGATGCACATAAGGAAATAAAATGCAACTCTGCCTGCCCCAGATGACACTTCACCAGTCAGATCTAGGCACAGTTGTCACAGAACATGCTACAGCCAAGGTGAGTTCACTTAATATTTAAAACACTTTTGTTGTTGTTGTTAAATATTGTTCAAGGACCTTTGTAACTAGTACTCTGGTAAGTTTATTATAATAGGATTATAGTCTTTATACAAAAACATTTTGTTTAAATGTTTGTCATTCAGCAACACTGAAACAACAGCTTTATTTGTTTATTTATTTGTATGTATGTATGTATGTATGCAGAGCTCAGACACCATTCTACAACACTGGCAAAAATATGATTTGGAAGGTACGTAAGGAGTTTTAAAATACAGGCTACACATTTTGACTTTGAAGAAAACTCAAAAAGGCAGCATATATTAAAAAAAATACCTTTTTATTTGTTTATTTTTTAGACTTAACCATACAACAAACACGATAAAGATAACAGGTAAGGGCACACGGAGAAGAAAGTCAGTAATATGATGTAATATGACAGAGGCATACAACAGTGTTGCCATCAAAACCACTTTGGATCAGAATCTGAGGATACTCTGTAAAAGAGAACGATTAGAAGTATGTTTAGACTTATAAAATACATGGAATTAACATGACTAAAGGGAACATTAAAATCAAGAAAAATGTCATTTAAAAAAGCCACTTTAACACATTTACTCTAAATGTCCCTTTGTTTGCAAAGCCATTTCTGCCTTGAACCTATGGAAGCCCTCTGTCTTTTTTAGGATGACGAGGGATACCTTTGAATGACCAAGAGCAGAAAGAGAAGAGAACTGTTTAAAATGCATTTAATTAAATTGTCTTACATATGATTTACCAATGCATTCAAACTTTTTTAATTAATAATAATTACCTCAGGAGTTAGAACTTCCAGAACGTAGGATGTATTACTTAATTCTGTTATGTCCATCTGTGTGACTCTTTTAATTCTGTCAATAATCCCCTCTGTCTGTTGGCAAAAGGCATTACATTTAGCTTTATTATATTAGTTATATCTGAAGTTAGCTTGTTTCCAAATTATTTGCAATTTTTTAGCAATAGTTGCAAATACTAGTTTGTATTTTATCACACACACAAAACCATTATTTTACCTGTTGTTCATCAAAAAAAGAAATCCTTTCATTAAGTCTCATCTTCAGCTTAGGACAAAATGTTGGATGGTTATGCAAAAACATCCTGTTTGATCTTATTTTGCCACTTGTCAAGCCATTGTGTAGTTCCTACAATGTGCAAATAATGGCTATTTTAAACAAAACCACAGTATTTGTTTGAAGCAAGTGTAAAATATGGATATTTTTCAAATTATAAACTTCCAGAAAATTCTGACAGATATGCTTGTAAATGTCAGCGAGACACTGCATATGCAAATTAGCACTTTACAAAAGGGAAGTCCCATTTATTCAGTTATTGGTAAGATTAGATATTCGTCTTGTTTACCATAATGTCCTGGTCTGTCTGTACAGTGTCCACCACCAATCCCTGCTTCAATATTGATAGTGTTCTGTAAAAAGAAATTGGAGGGTTATACAAACATTGAATGTATTTGTAATGTAGTAATTGAAGTTTGTTTGCAAATGTAAAGTACATACTTATCATGAGGATATGACTGATCAATGTCACATCCACAGTTGATTGGCATGTCCTCTGTGACCATTGCTGGATCAATGCCAGCACAGTCACTGTGCAACCATTTGTTACAACTGTCACGCTGAATCCATTGCAGTGTTTTGACATCTGAATGCATGGTTCTGCAATAGAAATAAAATATAATTATATATAGCTGCTCAATAAATACAGTATAACATGTTAAAATGCAGTATAGTCACTTACTTTATCCGCATTTCTTGAAATATGCAAACACCAAGGTCCTGGGCCATACATCTGTTTTCAGCTTTACACATTGTAATCTTTGGCTGAAAGTCCTAAGAACAGAAGATGAGCAAAGCAGTGTTTACTCTTAAGCAAAATATTAAATATCATGTTTATTGTATATTACATACATCCGTGTTAGAGAGAAAGCTACCATTAAAGCTTAACTGTCTGCTTTACCTCCGTTTGTAGATTTTCAACCAAACAGGAGGCATGGTAAAGTCGAAGATGAGTCAGCTGGTCAGTGTGAAGCAACTCAGGAGCCATTTTGAGACCTTCTGCTTCCATCTCTGCCATCTATGAAAATGTAAAGGGAATTTGAAGAATTTGCTGTAATCTTTTTTAAACAGTATTTGTTTACTTTCCTATAGCATGCATTACATAAATATTAATGTATATACAAAGTTGCAAACATAAACTCGTAAAACTCTATCCACTCACTGTGCAAACAAAAACACTACAGTTGTTTCCATCATTTCTCCGCCATTGCTGTGAACTGCACACAGTCCACCCATCCAGGGAGTCTATATTTCTAAAGGCATCTCTGGAAGAAAGAAATGGACTTAAAGCAGACTGTACCCAAGTCATGAAATGTTTTTAAAATAACTGTGTAAAACATCAAATATGTCATTAAAATGTATTACTTCAGAGAATGTCCATATCTGAGGGTGAAATGTTAATGTGACGTCCTGTGTTGTCATAAATCCTTATTTGTTTTTCGGTCTTGTCAAAAAGCTGTAGAAGAAATTCAATAAAGAGCCATTTTAAAGCAGTCACAAATACATTTGTTTGTACTTTTTTGGCTTGTCTATAATAACATTGTAGACAAATCACATCTATATACTGTATGATCTCATTTTGTTCCTCATGTAATGAACATTGCTAGAGTTGTACTAACCCAAAGAATGAAGTGGCATCCTGTTTCTGGTGTCCTATCCGTGCCAACAATTCTTGGTAGAAGTGTTTTCTGTGCATCATTCTGAAATGAAAGAAATAGAAAACGCATGTTCATGAGGCATTTGTGACATTCATAGGATGTAGAGGCAGGGTTGCTTTAATGCATTTTATTTTAGAAATTGAACAGTACCTCAAGAATTTTCAGATGTGAATCAGAAATATTTCTTGAAGCCAGCCAGTCCCTGTACCACAAAATAAATGTGTCAGTTGTCAAGGCTGCAACCTGAGGATAGAACAAAATTACATATAAATTGCACTTCTTTCATCTGCTCATAATGCTCTTTTGCATGTATATGAAAATGATTAAAACTAGTGAAAAAAAGTATAGATTCTGAAGCAGTTACTTACATTCTGGTTTTCTGAGGCAATTTGTGCAATCCGACAATTTACTGTCTTTAAAGCAAAATATGAAAATGTATAGTAAGAAAGAGTATTCAAATATATTGTGTATTTCCATATCTACTTGTACATCTTATATAAGGTGACAGTTATCTGTATGTGACAGTTGAGTAATCAAGTAAATTTAATCATTATTAAATATTAAAATCATAAGGTAACCATAATTGGTACTTACATTGTCATATAGCCATGGCATCAGTTGGCTACTGGTGTCTTTCAAGAGATTGGGTGGGCACAGACTTTTCAGATCACGTAGTTCCAACGAGGCGTAACGAGATATTTTAGCAATGACATCATGCTCTCTCGTCTCAACAGCATACAGCTGTCTGATTTTGTCTTAATGATGCAGAAGATGTGTTAATGATTTTATATTCCTATTAATAGTAAATATTATTACTACTGACATGTGTCAGTGGTGCTAACTAGCACACTTGTTACCTTATTTTTCTCATTAATTGGAAACATTGCCACTGAAAAACGGTAGCCATCCACAGTAGCACTGTCAGTAGGACTGTCCCCCTTTACTGGAGCCTGAGGACTTCTGGACTGCTGTTGACTGTTGTCAGTTTTTCTTGTGTGTGTTCCTGTAATTAATTGAGAAATAGTAACATAACATTAATAAATAAAGTGGCAAACTTTTTAATAAATTTCATGTTAGTGTAATTTTTAATCTTCACGTTCTTACCTGTTTGGCCACATATCAGTTTGCCATCTAATCCAATGCGTATGGCCTCTGCTGTACTCGGTTTTTCCATTTCCTTCATGAAGGAGCTATTCAGTCTTTCATTGTGCAGGTGAAAAAACAGACGTAGTGAGAACATGTAGTGGATGTCCTTCATTTGACACAGTGAGTACCGACTTGAGGAAAGCTCTCTGTTTATTTGTTCTGCTGCTGAAGAATTAATCAGACAAGCCAGATCTGGAATCAGTTTCAGACTACGCAGTCTCTCTTCAGGATGCTTTTGGTTTTTTTGGTGAAATCTGTCATACACTGATGTCCCTGTCTCAGGGTGTGGACATGAGAATTGGTCCTTTTCTTTGGGTTCTTCTGCATGTCTTGTTTCCTCCTAATTTTCTTTAACCACTCAAGATTTACCGTTAACTTTCCTGCAGCTGCCAGTGATATGTTTGTGTCCGTTGGTGCACATACCCTTCCGTCATTTGGCTGGAAAAATCTCTGTTGCGTACGATTATTAACATGCCTGGCAACACGTCCAGCGATGTCAGAGATGTACACAGTGGGGGGATATTTAAAACTTAGCAGAGCATCCCCGTGGTCCCGTGCAGATTCCTGCCACCATAATGGTGATGTATAATATACAACACCATGGGTGCAGCCCATGTGTAATACTCCACCTGTGTTAAAGTGACAAGAATGACAAATTACATACATGTTTTCTGCATAGATGATGGTACTTAAACAAGAAAAGTAACAAAATTATACTACACAAAAGAATTATTGACACTGAAAAACTATCTTACCTCCAGCTTTTTTCAGCTTTACAAACATTTTGGGGTAAATCTCCTTATAAAGGAGAAGTTCCTCCAGCCTGTTTATAAGGTCTGTTTGTGAGCCAGTTGTTGACACTCCAAGAAAATTGCATGCCTTCACCAGGTCTTCTCTTTTGTGCTGTGGAGAAATTACTATCTGTTAGTGTTGTTCATGGAAAAAAGTTCATGGCGATACATTGAGTGCTTACACGAATACTGTGAGACTACTCTCACTCTATATAAATATTGACCGATTTAGAGTCCAGTATTTGTAAAATCTGGTCTTCATTAACGTCTTGGCTTTCACGGCATACAGAGCTCACCCTTTCACTTTGAGAGAGACCTTTGAAAACTTCAGTTTTTGATAGCTTGTCATGTAGTCTTGTGTGTTGTCCAATCCAAGGAGCAAAAGACGAATATGTCAGTGCACTTGAGAAAGGATATTTAGATGAGTCTGAGGAATATAATTTTTTTAAGATTAACATTAGTTAATTTTGTCTCTACTGCTACAAGACCCAAGGCTTTACCCTTAATGTTAAAATGTAATATATTATTAAGACACATTATTAACATCAACGCCAATAGTACTGTTAAACAATTGAAACGATATTTTCATTAGTACCATCACAAAATCCAGTGGCAATGATCTCCTTTTCCAGGTTCTCCCATCTTGCTGCCACATTAACAAGGGTGTCCTGGAGGCCAATGTTCTGAATGTCCGGGCGTCTCATGAGATTGACTGGAAATTATATAATAAAAGGGGTTGTGACAAGTTGTATGTGAATGTGTGTTATGTTTAATGCCTAAATGTTGTGTTAAGAACATTTACAGATCAGAGGGTTTTTATTCAGATTTTACACTCACCTGGTATATCAAATGCAACTTTCCAGTTGGTGTCTGCTATGACAATGGATGGATGATAACCACAGCGGTAACAAAACAAATTGTACGAGTACTGCCTTAAAGCACTGAAATGGTAGAATGCCTTTCTTAGCATGTTGATTGGCAAAGCAGTTCTTGAATGGGATTCGATTGTTCTAAACAGACGACCCACAGCAATATGATTCTGTGGAAAGTAAATTTAATAAAGGTTTTACTCAACTGATCAACAGTTTTGCATGATTATTGTGATATCTTGAAACATGCCCTCTAAATATTTTAATTTTGTGTATACTTACTGAAACACCAGCAGTCAGAAGAGAGCATAAAGGGATTGACAGAAAAATTCTGTTATTGTAGTTGTGAAACCCACTCTCATATTCTTGAAACCGGACCAAGTTTCTGCAAACAGGACACTCCTTGGCAAAGACAGAAACACCTAAAAAATTAAAAAAAATCAATTCAAGGTGATTTTCAAGGTGAGTTTTAGTAAGAAAAGAAAGTTGCTCATTAACCATTATAAAAGTCATTTTACCTTTAAACTGTTTAAATATTCCATAAACAGTTGCTTGCCGGGTGATGAGTATTTTGTTTCCAAGATCTGGAGGAGATGGGCCAGGACAGTATGGGCACTGTACTTCTAGTGGTTCAAAGTTTTCAGGAACGGGCTTCTCTGCTGTGGTTAAATCCACTGGAAGGTCCTCTGGTATTCTTTTTGAACTCCAGAAGTAGTTGGTTTCCATGATGATACTACTACGTGAATGTTGGTGGATGTCATCAGCAGCACTAATCATTTCCTCAACATCTTCAATATCCTCATTTGAGGTGTCCACTGCATTTTGTAACAGCTGGGGATGCTCTTGAAAAAGCCACCACATGGATAAGTATCTATGGACACAACTGATCTGATTTTTTGTACCTCTGCACTGGCAGTGCCACTTACCAGTCTTACTATCAAATGTGCAGACTGTTCTTCCAAACTTACACCAATTGTCCTTTTGGCCTGTATACACAGAAAAGTATATATATCGCTCAGAAAGGCCGTGCTCACCCCAAAAAATAGGAAAGACACAGTCTATATCCTCAGAGTAAGCCTGCTGGTTTACTGCAGTGCACTCTTCAAGTCTCGATTTTGTACAAAGTCCTTTTTCTTGCATCTCCTGCAGGGACTCATTGCGTAGTGCTGGTGGAGGACTGTATGATGTTGCTGTCCTGGTCCTTTCTAAGTGAAAACATTCTTTCCCAGGATTTCCACTGTTTGCAGCAATGCTCATGAAGTCTGTGCATGCCTGCACTTCACAGGCAAAATTTTTTAAAACAGAAGACTTTTGCACATGTATTGGTAGTCTCATCCCATGAGATTCTTTTGTTGTCACATATATTCCATTCACAGAATCAATGCATATCATTGGTTCCTGTCTGCCATGCTGCTGTCTTTCATGTCTTTGGTAGTTGGATGTGCTGGTGAAATGAATCCCACATTTCTTGCAGAACAGGTTCTCTTTCTGAACTGGGTCAACATGGATGGTGTCCAGGCAGGGTTTTCTGTCATCTAAGAAATAATATGAAACATCACATTATGACATTTTCCAATTTATTTCATTTACTGTGTAGGATGGTCATGTATTAAGTGCTGACCTGAGGCTTTTTCAGGGAACATCAGACCTGTTGTTGGCACACCACAAAGACAAACAAACTAAATGTATCATTACAAAATTAAATATTTAAAAAACAAGAGTACAAATTCCAAAATTGGCAAAACACGTACCATGTTTTTTTAAGTGGCATTTGAAATCAAAAGACCTTTGAATTACTTTCTTGCACTTTGAACAATGCCAGTGGCTCCTTCTACCACTTTGTCGATCAGGACAGTAACATGGTATTGAGAACTTGCCTACAAAGAGCAATTATGGAATTAACATGACAAGTAATGGATCTTGGATATTATACATATTACAAAATATTTTATAGTGATTTTACAAAATATTACATTGCAGATTATTAACAAAAATTCAAAATTTTCAACAATTACTTGTGTCACCATCTGTCAAGTGAATGGCAAATGTTAGATGCCGTTTGGATATACTGTATGATCACTGGATGCAGTAACAACAGTCCTGATCTCCTCCAAGGCTTAAAAGCTCCTCTTTACTGACAAACTCAAACTGACAAACTCAAACAGACCAAAACACCATCAGAATGACAAAGAATATTTGCTACAATATCACTCCATATTCTAAATCAGTAGTACTAAATCTTCTTTACTCCAAGGCCACCCTCCTCTCCGAATCAATACTGCAAAGCCCCCCAACCTTTTTTATTCACAAAAACAGTTGTAATTCTAGTGTTATTACTTTGCAATTTGTTATTATGTTAATGTTATTATTTTTTAACAAAATAAATTAAAGATAGATTTTAATCTAAAGTGTTTTTTTTTTGGAAACATGCTTTGCAAAAATGTCACTACAGAGTGTATTTACAAATTAACAATCCTTTTTAAATTATATAGTAACGTTAACAAATGAGAAGTCAACCTGTCATACCAAACAAGACCACAGGGAGTTGCCAAATGACTGCACATAAGCTACTAAACATGGCTGCGTTTCCCAAAAGCATCGTAGGCTTAAGTACATTGTAGACCCATTGAAACCAATGGAGCTACGTTCAACTTAGGCTCACAATGTTTTTGGGAAAAGCAGCCCAGATCCATTCAGAATCATTAAACACACCAAAATGCAAATGAAAAATTAAAACATTCTGAATGTGTGGAAACTCAGCGATCTGAAGCTGGCTCCACGTCATCAGTGAACAGTTCCTCTTTCAGAACAAGCGATCATGTCTGTGTTTGGAGTGTCTGATGCCCATGTAAATTAACACCACTGATACTCACAAACTTCCATAAAACACGCTTTTCGGCAAACATCCGTTCACAGTACATTATTTTTGACAACTACGTGAATATAGTGAACTGTGTTCAAGCAGAAATATGATGTTATAGTCATGGCCGTAGTCAGGCTTTGAAAATTTGTGGGGTTTAATACTTTGTTAATACTTTACTATAGTTAAGGGTGGATAATTTTATCAGTTGTTATTCTACATTAACACCATCCTTACGTTTATAGTTTTTATTAATAACCATTGTTATAGCTGATAACTTTGTCTATTGCTCTTATGAATGTTTATAGCATGATCTGTGAAAATTTAACTACTATACTGAATGACATAGCATAGACTTCTTCATGTTTGGTGTTTGCATATTTCCTTTCATTCTGTAACCTACTTGTTCTACAGATCTGTGTACTAGTGTTAAATGCTACTGTTTTTGATAGTGTTGATAACGTTTCTTACTGAAAATATCCTTAACGAATGTGCTATCCTGTAAGTAATAATCTGTCCATGGGCTTTTTGGATTACTTTATGTTTAAGTGCCTTGCTATTAAAACAAACACAAAACGAGAAAAAAAAAAATAAAAATTTTAAAAAAAACCGATTATTTCAATCTTTTTGGCAATATAAATTTATAAATATGATAAAGATATCACTGTCCCTAAACTGCACCTTCCTATTTTATTAACTTTCTAAAGTGTTAAATTAAGTGGAAAAAACACATCAAAAAACGCTTATAATAGCTGGATCTGGCAACACGGAGGCTGCACCCGCGCCCTCACTCACAAGTTACTCGATCATTCCGCCAGCGTCTGCAGCGATCATTTTCATACCACGGACGCTAAACATTCTTGCAAACTGTCTAAAGTGAATTATACATGTCATGCAGACATTCATAACACGAAAACTTTACCGAGGTCCGGACCTCGATGATCTCATGATCAGTGGGCCGAGAGCGCACATACACAGTTCGTCATATCACTACTACTCTTACTGAAGTAATAAATGTTTTTAATGTTAAGAAAATGCTGAATTATTTTGCTTACCTTCCATGCTGTCAATTCTCCAATCATCGTCAACACCTTAAAAAAGTAAATATAGCGACTATATAAATTATTTTTAGCTCCTTTCCATGCAGAACATGTAGCTTCATCCAAAAATACTGTGTACTTACGCAAAAAAAGATGTCCAGGTAATGATCCTTCAGGTCCATCGTCCTCAAATCCAGGTTCGCTAACAACCAATCGGATTGCTCGGTTGAACACAGTTTAACGTAGTTCAACCAATCAAAAACTGATATGTTGCATTTCTTACGTGTGAACGCTGGGGGTCGTTGGTGTTGTATTTGTTTGCAGATGGGGTGGCTGGTTTCAAAGCAATAAACGTCCCAGGTCGAGGTCAGGCCCCCAAAACCCGATGTAACTTGACTACTTTTAAAAGTAGGTTTTTTTTTTTAGAAATACAAGTCTGCACGTTACGTATATGTAATTTTATGTCATTTTACAGCCTTGTACATAACCTTTACATCCATAACGGCGCGCGCGCAGGACCGAAGCGTCGCGCCTGCTACAGTTTACTCTCTGATTGATGCATATAAACAAACAAATAATGCATTTATACAATTATTAACCTTTTTGCCACATAACATGTTTTACTCCTCCCTTTAAATCCATATGGCGCGCAGCACCGAAGCGTCGCGCCTGCCACAACATCTCTCTCTGTTTATACTCCGATTAATGCATATAAACAAACAAACAGTGCATTTCTACATTTATTTACCTATTTGCCAGCTTATTCCTCCCTTTAAATCCATGGAGAATGCAGCACCTAAGCGTCGCACCTGTTTGCTAAAGTGGTGGCAGGCGAGTGGCAGGCGCAGATAGCGGTGGCAGGTCCGGTGGCAGGCACAGATAGCGGGGCAGGTTGAGTGGCAGGCGCATTTGGCGGTGGCAGGTCCGGTGGCAGCTGCCACTGGCATGCGCACATAGCAGTGGCAGGTCGAGTGGCAGCTGCCCCTGCCACGCAAAGATTTTACCCTTACTGGAAATGAATATGGATGAATCTTTGTCAAAGCTGTGTTTGTTCTGTTGTTTGCTCTTTCGCCTCTTCTTGCGCTGTTTTAAAATCGATTGAGTTTGTAAACACGTACAAATGATAAAACTTTTACTCTATTAAATTTTGCAATTAATCCTCTGAACCGTGGGCCTAGTCACGGATCACTATCAACTACGATCTGCTCCCTTCACTAAAATGTCACGTTTCCTAAACATGATGATATACTATAATAATGAACACGTCAAAACGAAAACACAGATACTTACAAGACCAAGTAGGAATGTCCTGTATCGTTTGTTGTTTGCCCGCTGCTCTCAGACAGGTAAACTTAATGCTCTGTCCTGTAAAAAAAAATTCAAAACACAACACTGATCTCTAACTCTCATGTCTCGCGTTGCCAGTAGTCATGTCTCAGTAGGGCTACAATTGCCATCTAGCGGTTGGGAATTGTAATTGCATTTTTATTTATAAAATGAAAGACAGCCGAGTATAAATAATATCATATAATGTGTATGAATATAACATTTAACAGCTTGTGGGATGCATGACATCATATTATCAAATGCAAGTAAACTTTTGAAACATTTAAATTAGCATTATTTTTGGCGTAATAAATAATGCTATATTTAATAATGCTGTAAAATAATTAAATAAAATAATGCTAATTTAAACGATTCAAAAGTTTACTTGCATTTGATAAGAAGCTGCGTGGGCGAAAATTAGCCTACATGTAAACAATTTTAAGGCTATTTTGGCCATGCTCATCGCTGGTCTGGTTACTGGTATAGGGCTATAGCCAAGCAATTAAAATTAGACCACAGATTGTCTCGATTTCGACAAGTGGGCTAAAAGCAGACTACACGTAGCACGTCCAATTTAGAGCTAAATCGTGGCAACATATAGACCATGTCATGAAATGACAATTATATCTTTGTAGATATTATTGACACTGCGAACATGATGGATATCAACCATCTCATGCGCTGTCTGGCCAAAAACTACAGTGAATCAGGTTTGACTAAATTTTTTTTATTTTTTAATTTTTTATAATAAGTGAACAAATGTACATACAAAAAGGCATTAACAAACAATATTAACCATTAAACAAGTCCAAAGGCAACATAGTTTGTATTCAATATGGTACAGTGAAGTTTTTATCTAAATGTACAATCATGAGAAACAGTAGAAGGATACACAATAAATAAATAAAATTAAAATAAAAATATATTAAAAAAATGTATAGAATAGTAGTCTTACAAGGGGTAGCAAGGAGTTATAGGGCACTTAGCTCACTGAAGAAACTGGCAACTGTAGTAGCTTTTTCATTTGAAAGGACATCAAGAGAAGCAGCAAAAATGTTAAGTTCATTAGAAAAGTGAGGAAAGGATGGAGGGGTTTTCAGAAATCTGCATTTATGAATAAAGTATTTAGCAACTTCAAAAAGGTTGTTAACCAAGTAATGTTGTGAACAATCTTTCTTAAGCACACCAAACTTAATTTGTTTATATTTAAGGGGATTTACATATGTAATTATACATGACATTTTACTGCACAATTGAGTCCAAAACAACTTTGAGTAATTACAATTAAAAAAAATATGTTCAGTGGTTTCAATATCAATTTCACAGAATTGACAAGAGTTTTCTCCAATATCAAATTTTGATTTGAGAAATTCTTTAGAAGGGTATATGTCATTTATTATTTTAAAATGAAGTTCTTTCACTTTAGGAAGACTTGGAAAGGTCAGATAATTCATTCTCATTTCCTTCACCTCTTTGGGGTTAAAATCTTTGAAAATATAATATCGTTTAATTCTATTTGGATGAAGTTTATCAATGAAGGCCTCTTCTAATATATTTGTTGTTACATTTATGATCTCTTATAAACAATTGACCCAGACAAGGAGATGGGAGAGAGAATGTCACAGAGTAATGTGAAAGAATCCCTTTTACTAATAATACCATGTTTTTTGGTATGGCATTTACAACATTGTAAAACTCTTTAGGATGACATACAAATCCATGTTTTAAACAAAAATCATTGTAATTGAGAACATTACCATAGTTGTCCATCATGTCCAATAGGGAAAAAATGTTATATTGAAACCAGTTTTCATAAAATAAAGATTTGTTATGGTGCAAAATAAAACGATTGTTCCAAATACAAGTTTTGTGTGGACTAAAGTTGTGAGAAAATGCTAATTTCCAACACAGGAGAACTTGTTGATGGAATGCAGACAATTTAAGAGGTAATTTGGACAAATCAAAGTCACATCTAATCAAAAATTCCAAGCCACCTACTTTCCCAAATATTGAAGAGGAGACAGTAAACCATAAACAGTTTGTATTACAAAGAAATGATCTTAACCATTGAGTTTTTAAAACACTATTCATGATTTCTAAGTCAATAACATTTAATCCCCCTTCTTCGTAACTGTGAACCAAATCATTTTTGTTAATATAGTGACACTTATTTTTCCAAATGAATTTAAATAATGCAATATTACATTCTTTTAGTAAGTGAGGTGGGATAGCTGAGGAGGAGGCTGGATAAACAAACCTGGAGAGTAATTCCATTTTAGTCAATAAAACTCTTCCAAAAATTGAGATATCTCTTTGTATCCAGTTATTGAGAATAGTTTTTGCTTTTGAAAGATTTTTAACAAAATTTTCTTGGACACTTTGATTACTATCTCTAGTAATAGTTATCCCCAAGTATTTTACACATGTTTTTATTGGTATGTTACATAAAGAGCCCAGTTCGCTGCCATGAATTGCAAGTAACTCACACTTGTTCAAGTTTAAGTGTAGGCCTGATGCTTTGGAAAAGAGATTAACTAGTTGAATGGCTTTATCAATCTGAAATTGGTCCTTTAAAAAGATCACTGTATCGTCAGCTAATTGACTAATACCAATTTGTCTTCCAAATACACTGAGTCTATCAAAGTTGCTGTTTTTATCTATCAAGATAGCAAGCATTTCTACTGTTAAGATGAATAGAAGAGGGGAAATTGGAATCTTTTGTAGCATTTGGACCAATCAGACACACAACTTTTTGTTATATTTAACAAATAATATCGAACTCCCCATCACCTAACCAAATGGCCAATTACGAGGGTCTATGGACCCTTCCCCCGAAATGCACCTAACACCTCAGAAAGGCAGAACAGGCCTCTGGTTCCATGGTAACCAATGCTGATATCACTGGTTTTATGGCCTAAAAGGAATGCAGGGGATAAACTCCCTCATTTTCCTCATAAGAAAGGCACAAATGCACAGGAGAAACTGACTTTTCTACTAATTAATTCATAGGAAAACCTTATTTGAATGAACACACATATTCTTCAGCCATTGTGTATATTATTGCTGTGTTGTCTTTAATCTGTTGTATTATAGACTATTTTTATTCATGCGTACGATAAACCACTCATTCATATAAGCTTACATATACCGTGTTTAGTATCTATGAATTAGTATTCGGATGATCTAACTGAGAGTGCATATTACATGCTGATACCTCTGCAACATATGGATGTTCTAAGAATCATTACTAATTTCTGCATCAACACCCAAGTGAATTACATATGCAAAATACCATGCTTAGAGACAAAGGGCCATAAAAACGCAGAACTCCCACTTGAGATTCCGGACTTCCCCATTGGGCAAGCCCATCTTGAGAGGCGTGAATCTCTGCAGGCTTTAAAGGCCACACTTCATGTGACCCGCTCCAGTCGGTGGTTCGGTCGAAGCTAAGATGATGTGAGAAAACGTTTCAGGATACCAAAGCATTTGTGCCAGGCTTTTCTTCGGCCTAGTCCTTTCCATTCATCAAGTGACACTGACTCAAACTGGTTCTTTTCATCGACCCGAATTCAGCAAAGATCTACGGGAAGCTTTAAGATTTGCATCAGGAATCTCTTTCAGACCGCCGAGACTCGCTAAGTATCAAACTTAGTCTTATTAATTGATACATTAAGTATCAGTTACACCTTTTTACAAAGGTGTGTTTGAACTAAGAATCTGACGTATCCTTGAAGGCTTTGATCTGTTGAATATGCAAAAGTGTTCCATAAAATTAATTCTTTATGCCTTTTTCTGTGCTGAGTTAAACTTTAACCCCTTCCTATACCAACTGTATGTGTGTGTGTGTGTAAGTGTATGTTAGACCGGCTTAATGTGTATATGTAGTATGTTAGACTAGTTTAAGAGTTTATGTAGTTAATAAAACCTTACTTGTATCACACTTGACGTGTTCATTGTTTACTCATAACCGGAGTCACTAATCATGCAGATTTACGTTACAAACTTATAGAATTGTACAGTAAGAAAGTTATTTCCTTTAACCAGGAAATTAACGTTCTTAGAATTGACAAGACGGTTGACCCTGAGTGGTCAGCTAAATATCTACAGTGGATCTAAAATATGAATAGTTAATTATAACTAGTTATGGTTAATTATTCATATTTCCCCATGAGCTGATTCGCTACATGTTGTTCTTATCCTCGAATGTTTAATCTCTTGGAGTTCCAAATGAAAGGGATATAGAAACTATAATGTCTTTATTTAACGTTTTTATAAAAGAAATGAATTTAATGCCAAAACCAAATTTTTCGAGGGAGCGAAATATGAAATTGTTCAATCGTGTCAAATGCCTTTCTAAAATCTAAAAAGAGAATATAGCCATCATCCTCAATACATTCACGATAATCTAAAATATCTAAAATCAATCTGATGTTATTATGTATTGATCTGCCTTTTATAAAACCAGACTGTGATTCACTAATTATTTGATTTATGTTTTTCTTGAGTCTATTGGAAAATATATGAGCTAGAATTTTATAATCACAGTTGAGTAAAGTGATGGGGCGAAGATTATCTATATGTCGTGCATCTTTACCTGGTTTGGGGATAAGAGTAATTAGACCTTGTTTCATAGTCGAAGATAGTGAATCATTTTGGATACATTCAAGAAAGGCTCGAAATAATAGTTCTCTCAAATCTTCCCTAAAGAATTTATAAAATTCAGAAGTGAGGCCATCAGGGCCTGGAGATTTCCCTGAAGATAAAGCAATAGATTTATCTAATTCCTCTATTTTGATGTCAGCTTCGCATAAGTCTTTAAATTCCTGGTCTAACTGCGGTATGCTAGTGTGTATATTATCAAAGAGTATATTACAGTCTGATACAGAGAAGGATGAGCTATATAAAGAACTATAGAATTGAAAAATCTCTGAGGAAATCATTTTAGGGCAGGTATTTATAACTCCGTTCACATAGAGAGAATTTATGGCATTTTTCTCCTGTCGCCTTTTTTCAAGTCTGCAAAAATAATTATTACTTTTTTCCCCTTTCTCTATCCATCTTGCTCTAGATCTTACATATGCTCCTTTAGCTTTTTGAGTATATAAATCATCAATTTTGGATTGCAAGGATAAAATTTGTAATTTAGTTTCATTGTCCATTTCACTTTTATTACATAAATAGTTTAATTCTCTTGTTAATTCTAACTCCAATTGTGTTCTGGCCTTACTTAAATTTTTACTAAATTGTATAGAAAATTCCCGAATCTTGTGTTTTAAATATTCCCATTTACTTATGAATGAGATAAGGTCCTTACGCGATGCTATATCATTAATTATGGATTTAATTTGCGAGCAAAAGTTTTTGTGTTTTAATAAATCAGCATTGAATTTCCAATAACCCTTGTTATGTGACTCTCTTTTGCTAGAGTAGAATGATATAGAGATGCAACAGTGATTAGTTAAAGGAGCTGCGGATATTGAAATATCTTTGATAAAGTCGGTTAGGTTAGTTGAGGTCAACCAATAATCAATTCTCGATTTGGAAGTCCCATTAGCTTTGAACCAGGAAAATTGTTTAAGATTTGGATTCGCCGCTCTCCAAGCGTCCACTACAGTATTATTCAAGCAAAAATTAAGAAGGTTAAGATTAGGGTGAGAGGTATTAAATTTGGGAGGAAAGCGATCTAACGCTTCATCCATAACCATGTTGAAATCTCCTCCTATAATAATATTATCAGTTGGATACACAAGTTTCAATTCAAATAGAGAATCAGAAATTTCAGTGAATAATTTGTTGTTTAGGGGAACACTGTTGTAACCATACACATTGAATAAAATAAACAAAACATCATTAATGTTTATAACAACTGAAGCCCAATGGCCATTTGAATCCGTCTCTACCTTTATAATTTTGCCTGGTAGGTTGTTGAACAGTATTGCCACTCCTGCAGAATGTGTAGAAGCATGGCTGAAGATGATTTTGTCCCCCCATTGACTCGTCCAGAACTTCACGTCATCAAGGTTGGAATGTGTTTCTTGTAAAAATATACAGTGTGAGTTTTTGCTTTTGCAAAAAAGAAAGAAAGCTTTTCTTTTGATAGAGTTACGGAGACCCCTTGCGTTTAAAGAAATAAAGGAAAAGGACGATTTCACTGAGAACATTTAACTGATAGGAAACAAACAATAAATAAATAAAAATAAATATGTGAAATAAGAAGATAAACAGTCAAATGAAAAATATGAAACTGTGCTCTAATGAACACAAAACAATGTCTCTCTCAAACAGAGCACTTTAACAAAATCCCGCTCAACAGCAAGAACATAACAAAACATCCCACTTACACCTCTTGACAACACAAAAGGAAGACGAGTGTGTTCGAGGTTGTTGAGATCAACCATCCTTGACAATCCGGGTGCCCTCTATGTAGCCATAGGGACCACGGTAGTAGGCTTTCTTCCCTGCAGCTCTAGCCTCACTGATCCTCGCCCATAGTGCAGTGCGGGCTTCTCGATCTTCCTTAGATAAATCTTCGGCGAACTTTATTCCCCTGAGTTTACAGACATCCGAGACTTTGGTGGACCGCCAGAACTCGTCTCTGTGTTTCCGCATGCAGAACTGAATAATCACCTGCCTGGATTTATCCTTCGTTTTGGGGCCAATGCGGTGGACTGTATCCACGATGTCTTCAAGTTTGTGCTGCAGGTGAGGAGCAATTTCGGCTAACAGTGAGACGACTTCTCTTCGGATATCTTCGCCTGCGGTTTCTTTCATTCCGATTACTCTGAGGTTCCATCGTCTTTTGTAGCGTTCGAGCTCCGACGTGCGGCTTATCAAATCTGCGTGCGATGTGACAACAGACGGGAGTTGTTTTTCGAACAAGTTTATTTTAGTTTTACAGTCCTTTATTTCCGCCGCGTTGAATTCCACAGCTTTTGTCAGGTTGACGATCATTAGACTGTTCTCAGTAATTTTATGCTCAATGTTGCTCAGATTCCCGTCTTGTAGATCGAATCTGGCAACTATGGTTTCCAGAAGAGCGGTGTTGGAAATCTCAGGGTTTTCGTCACCTTTCTGTTTCTTAGCCGGGGCTTTAGTTGGAGTGTTCTGCAAGGACGGAGCTTCTTTGCGTTTCTCTTTGTGATCGACGTGGTCGACTTCCATGACGTATTCCTGTTCGGCAAGAGCAGAAGTTTTTCCAGTCATCCCTTTTTGTCCTGGAATGACTATTTTCGGGTGATTAGAAGCTTTTTTTGTTGACATAGTCCAATACTCACTGATATTCAACAATTAGGATGGTTAAAAGTGGAATGCAAACATAAAACTCAAGATTTGCTGGAGAGCGGAGAAATGTACATGTGCTTAGCCCGCCATCTTGTTCCCTCTTCCGGTTTGACTATAAGTGGGCTACAGATAGCCGCTCGGACTACGAGCTAAATCGTGGCTACGCTCAGGCTGTACGGAACATGTCAAAGAAATGAAACCAAACACCCTGTAAACACTGTTACTTTGCTTACATGATGGAATATCATACATCTCACAAGTTATTTTGCCAAAAAACGACATGAAACCAAATTCAAAATTATTTGGGCTAGATGTGGGTTACACATAGCCGGACTATATCGGGTCTATACTTAACCGAGACGTTGACGGCTATTGCTTGCTGGGTCCACTCCGTTTAGCGTGGCCGCAGAGTTTTAAATAAATAAATAAATAAAAAATTAGTGTCCGTGCTGCCTTAAAATTTTAAGTTTAGTCAGGTCCAAATTTTCACTAACTTCATATTTCAAGTTGACTAAGCTTAAATTTCAAGGCAGCATTAAGTTGAAACGGTGAGACAGTTTTTTTTTGTTTACTGCGAGCCTAAATTGTTCTAATTCATTTGTGCTCGATTTGTGCCATTAGAATACTGAACATATCCCCCCCTAGGAATAACAAATATATGCTAATTCAGGGAGCTCTCGTCCATGCCAACGGCTCCGTTCGTTTGTGCTATGCCGTTAAAATGAACATTCTATTTTTATTTCTCCTCAGTAAAACATTACAAATATCTGGAGGAAAAGTGATGGCATGCAAGCCGCTCGTCCAAATTCCTGTCTTCTATAGTTTGCAAATCTGCTGGTTTACAAGGTTTTTCTAAGTTATATTGCCAGTGACTTCATCAAGCACCAAATCCAAAATTTTCATTTTCTTAGAACAGGCTTCATATCACATATTCGTGTTTTTGTTTGTTGCTACTTGCATTCATTTGTTACAAAAATGCAACATAGGACTAAATTACTGGTTTATATTCAAGTAACAAATATCACTGATACATAAATGCAATAATTTATACCAAGGTATAGCCTACCAACAAAACTATTTTTATCCGTTAAAGCAGGCTCTTTAATGTAACAAGGTTACTTTGAATATTTTAATATAGCTAGCAAGTAGCCTGACTTTACCATCGACATTAACTGTTTTCTCACTTATACTGAACAAAATTATAAACGCAAAACTTTTGTTTTTGTCCCCATTTTTCATGAGCTGAACTCTATGAGCTCTATTTACCAAAAAGGCCTATTTCTCTCAAATATTGTGCACAAATCTGTCTAAATCTGTGTTAGTGACCACTATCTTCTTTGCCGAGATAATCCATCCACCTCACAGGTGTGGCTATCAGGAAGCTGATTAGAAGCTGATTATTGCCCAGGTGTGCCTTAGTCTGGCCCACAATAAAAGGCACTCTAAAATGTGCAAGAGACTATGCGCATCGCGTCACTCTACAGCTCTTTAACCTCCTGTCTGTAAGCAGACTCGTCACCGTCCTGTATGAAGCCGATGAGTGTGGTGTTGTCTGCAAACTTCAGGAGCTTGACAGAGAGGTCTTTATATGTGCAGTCGTTGGTGTACAGGGAGAAGAGCACACAACCCTGATGGCTCTGCTCCAGTGCTGATTATACAGGTGCTGGATGAGAATTTTCCTAGCTTTACTAGCTGCTGACTGTCTGTCAGGAAGCTGGTGATCCCCTGACAGATGGAGGTGGGCACAGAGAGCAGAGTTAATTTGGACAGGGGGAGGTTTGGGATTATAGTGTTGAAGTCCACAAACAGGATCCTCACATTTTCAATGCACATTAATTACACCCACTATTAGTAACACTTTTATATATGCAAAAAATAATAAATAAATATTTAATAATTAAAGAAACTTTAATAAAAAGTAAAAGAAATTTTTTTTTTCAACAGGGCTACACACAGAGTGGTAAGTGTGCATGCTGAGCACTTTCTAAAATCCACATGTTGTAAGTGGTGCCCACTTTTCTAAAATCCTGTATGGTAAGGGTTACGCGTTGTTAGCCTCGTTCCCTTTCTCTGAGTTGGCTTAGGCTCCGGTACTCGCCTTGGGCTCCACTCAGCTAGTGTGTCTCTGTCGACACACTCTAGAAGCATCGCTCCCCTCACTTTAGAGGGTTATTTATGAAGCTGTGTGCTTGCTTATGACGTTCGAGTTCTCTCCCTTTCTAGGAGTTGAATTCCCCGCTCCGTGGGCTGTTCTCATGGTGGTGTTTAGCAGTGCTCCCTCTATCGAGTGTTTCCTATTACACCTACTCCTTTTCTGAATTCGGGATTTGCTCCGATATGCTTGGTCGAGCCCTTTCTCTGCTGAGAGCGGGTGTTATTCTCCTCAGTAACTTACTGGATAGCCTTCCAATTATACCATGAGGATGAGTTGGTGCTTCTCAGACATATTGTTCTTGGGATGCGCCATTTCCATCTATGGTCGGCTCCTTCAGAATGCCACAAGGGCCCCTTAGAACGGTATCTTTAAAATCCATGATATGGTAAGTGCACACGCGAAAGTCCCTGTGCACTTTCTAAAATCCACACTGTGGTAAGTTCGCACATTAAGCTTTTTGCGTTCTTTCTCAAATCCTGTATGGTAAGGGCTACGTGCGGCGGCTTCGTGCCCTTTCTTGAGTCAGTTAGGCACCGGTTCCACCTTGGGCACCACTCCACCTATGTATCCTCAGGATACCTACTTTAACAGGGTGTTGCTACTAGGGACTTTGACCAGTTCCTTCAAACAAGCTCTGCAAGAGCAAGTGGTAGCCCCCCCGGGTGACAGACACAAAACCTAGTACGATTCTAGGCACTTGTTCGTATCTCCTTAAAGCAGTGGTCGCCAACCCATCGATCGCGATCGACTGGTAGATCTTTATCACTGTCCCAGTAGATCCCGAAAAAAAACAGTAAAATAAGTACAAAAATGCATTACATTTATGGGGTTATATTAATGTATCACTGAAGGGAACTGTCTTGAGAAAAGTTTCGATGGCAATGGCATTTTCTTCTCCGTATAAAGCGCAATTCTGCTTTGTTTACAGCGGTAAACAAGGAAACGCTATATTGCTGTCAGTTCATAAGCAATGTTGCCAAGTCTGCAGTTTTCCCGCGGAATTGGGCTACTTTAACACTGTAGTCATGGGGCGGTTTGATGTTCATGTCCGCGCGTGTTGAAGCGCCCCAAACGTGATATTTAGTGCCCTGATATGTGTGCGAATTTTACTGGAGGAACCCCGCCGAAAACGTGTATTTTACCCCGAATGTAATTTTTACAGGGGACCTCCCCTCGAAACGCGATTGCCGAGTTTTATTGCGAAAACCTGGCAACCCTGTTCAGAGTCGCCACCTGCTGTCCGAGAGTGCGCCTCATTCCGACCATTCTGTTTTTGTTTTAAATCTGTAAATTAATCTAAATCCAATCAAAAACAACTGACTGCCCTGTAGCAGATCATGATTAAAGTGCAGTGGTTGCTTCTAATTTCAAATGGCTAGATATTTTTTTGTTTAAAGCCAGTTTGTTTGTTTAAAGCAAATAGCCAATAAATAAATTTGCTTAAAAATCTGTATCAGAATCCAATTTGCTAGTTAAAGAAAAAAAAGAGAAAGAAAATCTGAATTCTAAATCAGTTATGATCGGGCGCATTACTAATTAAAATACTAAGTAAAAGGCTTCAAATTTGAAGTACAATCTGGGATGTTTTTTTCTATCAATTCTTCAATAGGTAGATCTTGTCTTTCATAAAGGCCGAGGTCAGGGATCTTGGGCCTAAAAAGGTTGTTGACCACTGCCTTCAAGGAATCAATTCCTGATTCCAAGCCTTGAGCTCTACCCCGGGCCTAGGAGTTCTGGCCCTAACAGGTAAGTTTTTTTGGGGTATGTAGCCTAGGCCATCGGCCGTAGGGAATAATGTCACTGACAACCGCCTAACATCCCAGGGGCAACTCCCTTAAAAGCTTTGGGTTAAGTTGGTACTAGTGTCTCCTCCTGTGTTTGTTTCAGCATTGTGTGTGGGTAATACCATTCCCCATATTGACCCCAATCGATGGGCATCGAAGTTTCCCTCTTGAAATGGACGTCTCAGGTTACGTACACTGTAAAAATAATTCTGTAGTTTTTACAAAATAATTTTGGCAGCTGTGGTTGCCAGAATAATTTTGTAAAAAAATACAGAAAAACTGTAAACACATTTTTGGCCAAAAACTTTACATTTTACAGTATAAACTGTAATTTACAAACAAAAGAATTTGAGTGTAAAGTAGTACATTCAACAATGCACACTGCTACTAAAACTGTTTTGTATCTTTAACATAAACTGACAACCACCATAATAATGCAGGTAGTAAAAGAGAAAACCGTATGAAGAATCAAAGTTCATCACAAGTAGCCTTTCCACAAGCTGAAGTATATACTAATATACAGAAGGTGCACAGAGTCATTCATGCAAACACAAAACACCATCATGGTAACACACATGATACTTAATGCATTAAACTTTCATTAAACAACAGATGTAACATAAAGCCCAAATATACATAACTAATAACAAAAACTATTAAAAACATGATTATTTAAACAAAATACTTTCAAATGTGGTGTGTCATGCAGGGAATTCTGGGAATATCATTTTACAGTTTTTGACTGTAAATTATAAATTTATTTGTTATTTTTACTTCTAAAAACTGTAAAATTAAATTTTTCCCTGTATATAAGATGGGGAACTTACTGGTAACTATTAGACCAGTTTTTTCCGTAGCGTTTTTACAAAATTTTACTGTTAAAATTACACTTATTTTTTACAGTGTATGTAACCATGGTTCCCTGAGTAGGGAACGAGACACTAGCTGTGTCTCATTTAGAAGGCTGCACCCTCTGGAGGTCGAATCCTCTGGAGGTCGCATCCTCTGTAGGATGCATATACGAAGTGTCCTCAACCTAGAATTAAACGAGACGGCCTTCGTAGGACGGGCGGAAAAGGAAACTGGAAGTATCACGTTGCTATGCCAACAAATTTAGAGCATCGTTGCGCTCTCACACTAATTAAATGAAGGAAAATTATTTCTAAATTTTGAAAGTAATAAAAAAAAAATGGTTTTACTTGTTATATTTTGTTCAATGTTTGAGGAGCTGCAGCCTATGTACAGCAGGCATCTATTAGAGAAAAAAAGGAGGAGGATATTAAAAACAAAGTTTATCCGTTTTTACCGAGGCGAATTAAGGTAAGTTGTAAACACCACATCTGCGCTTGTGTGTACGTTACATCTGCCGGCGCCGGCATTTTTTCAAATTAACAACGGTTGTTTACGGTGATGCAAAGAATTGTGGGTTATCTTTAGCAGTGAAGGATACACCTCATGCACCCTCCGAATTCCTGAGAAAGAAGGTCGCATTCGAAGGTCGCATTCGGAGTGTCCTACTTGCTTTTCTGAAATGAGACAGCCTCGATGACGTATGCAGCCTTCGAATGCGACCTCCGGAGGACGCAGCCTTCTAAATGAGACACAGCTACTGTGTCCTCTAGGTTTCCTGCCATGCTTCAGACGAAGAAGCGGATGACGTGTGACATACATATATGTAATATTTAATGTGTATAAATTAAAAAGAAAACAAAATATCAATGCTGTAATAAATGGTATTTATTACTATGATATACAGTGAACTTTTCATGTCAGCAGACAATATTCCATACAAAATATCCCCACAAAATAACTGCATCACTGAGATTTTTGGTGGAGTAAACAATTTATTCTGAAGCAATATTTTCATCAGTGTTCTATCAGCTTTTACATACTTAAATCCGCATATTTACCTTTACAAAGGCCTATTTTTAACCTTTTTAGATGTATGCATCATCTTTCATGTCAAATTATTATAATTTATCAATAAATTCAATATACACTATAGGGCTGCTACCAGTCAAATTAAATAATTTACACTGCAAATAACAATAATTACAACTGCAATAAATAATGTTATGAGATTAATGTTTTAAATGCATTTATAAGTATACAAATAAGAAATGTTGAGGGGAAAAATGCATACTTTTCAACAAACCTCTCAACTGAACTACCAGTAAGTGACGGTAAGACACTTAATGAGCGAGTATTGAGTCATTCATTCAACTGATTGAGTGTGTTATCATGCTGGTATCTTAAGGACTTTCGTGGACAGCTGACTCCTAAAAATTTTAATATTCATATTCTGTGTGGTGGTCCGATAAGTTTAAATAGATTTTTACATTTTACGGGCATTTTTACCTTTATAAAGCCATTTTTCTATAAGTCTGCATTATTTTTTGAGTCAAATTCTTACATTTAATCAGTGATAAGATAATACAGTTTTTGGTGTTCCAAGTGTTACATCCCATGTTACAATTATGATGTGTTTTGGGTACGGTGTTTGTTTTTCCCTCTTTGTTTTTACTTTCGTTTTCAGCAGGGAGACGCGGGTACCTGAGTGGTCTAATTCTCTGTCAATCATCAAGATGCTTAGTGACGACAACGCGCGGCTTCACCAATGAGGGCACGCTATTTGATTATAAAGACTGCACCTGTGCGAGAAGCGAGAGGGCTCTTGCACGCTAGAGCACTCGTTTTGTTGTGATGGCACTTGCGTGCGTGCGTGCGTGCTTGTTTGTTTGTTTGTTTGTTTGTTTGTTTGTTTGTCTTTCTGTCTGTCTGTCTGTCTGTTTTTCTGTCTGTCTGTCTGTCTGTCATGTACCATCTTGAGGTCTGTGTTCTTTGATAACTTGGTGAACAATGGCCCATTCGATCTTTCTTCTCTTTGAGGTTTTCACCGTTTCTGTTACATGGTGGCTGAACCAATGTTACTAAACGGGGAAAGAGAAAAAGAACAGGTAAGATATCACGTGATATACATGTGCCACACTGAGTTTTCAATTGTGTATCGAACACTAGGTTAGTGACACGTGCCACCTGATTGTATTTAATTGGCTGGTAGTAAGAGTAGTATATTTAGGGCGTCCTTGACGCTGAAGATTGTTCTTTCTATTTAGGGGTCTGTTTGTGAATATTGATGGCTGTGTTAGATTAAGTTTTATTTTTGTTCTTGGTAAGATTAGTTATGTTTTGTTTATTTCTTTGATTTGGCATGGTCTCGTTCTTCTCTCTTTTTCCCCCTTTTATTTTATGAATCTTTTTGCTTTGTTACAAAGTGTATATAATTTTGTAAATTATGTAAATAATATCCTGGGTTAACTTTTGTTCCCGTTTTGTCACTGTAGTAAACAGACACTTTTGCCGAAGTCAGAATGTGTCGCGTGCGATCGTTTTCCAGTACACGTCCCGTGTTTTGATGTTGCACCCCTTATTTCCCCTAGATTTTAAAAGGGTTTGTAACACCAAGCAAATAAAATCAGTATCAACAAAATTAATCTTTGCAATCCAGACATAAGCTGCCATCCACAAAAATGCAGTGCATTTAGACGTGTTTACACACATGTATTATGTTTAATGCAGACCATGAATGCATTTAACCTACAGTTACAAATGCATAAATAATGTTTGGATATATTAATCTTAAAACTTTGAATACTGATATTTGAAATAATTAAAAAAATGAAAAGATACTTTAAATGTGAAATTAAAACCGCCAGTAGGTGGCAGTAAGTCACTGTTAAGTGAGTCATTGTGACTGAACCTAATCATTTAAACGGTTGATTCATTTGGGAACGAAACACCGTCATGTTGCTCATAGACGCAAAACAGCGCTGTGGCTTTATTTTGGAGATGATTTTTGTTAGGTGCAAAAAACAGGCATAGTGGTGTCAAAACGTTAATCTCTAATAAACTCCTAGTTATTAACTTGTAAAAAATCATATCAGGCATTTGGTATATCGGTAATTTTTGGATAAACAAGGGCACTATTCTTGTTAACTTGGTATAAATGTATACATTTTCTGCCCCCATGTCTTGAGTTTGTGATCATTCTGAATGTATTTTAATAGACTGAATCATTCAGTGATCAGGCAGAGCGCACGCTCACTAGACTTCACGATGCCCTGCACTCTGTAGGTGTTTTGAATGTTTGTTTTTTTTGCGTCGTTAGAATATTGAGTAAAATAGCTCACTTGTCATGGTGTTATTTCATTATATCGTGTTATGAATAAACTAAACATTTTGAATTTTTACCTCTGTGTGTTTCTTCTGAGTTTGTGTGCTGTTACGCTCATTTGTTCTGAAGTCTCGAGACAAACAGAGTGAGCCTCAGAGCGAGCTTGTATTCTGTATTCTGCTAACTTACTTACCGCGGAAAGAAAAAATCTTCGGTCTGTCCAATAATTGTAAACAGTCATTAGGTGCGTCACAGACTTAAGATATTTTAGCGGTAATGAGACCAAAAATAATTAAGACCCATCGAATCCGAATTTAAGACCTTTTAAGGCCTTCTATTAAGAAGACATTAAGACTTTAAGGACCCGCGGACACTCGCTGTTTTAATGAATACCTTGCTTGAAAACTGAGATATCACAACATTTCAATAGTTGTGTGAAAATTAACAACTTCTCAAATATATGCAGAAATAAGAAATTGCATATTTATTCATTATAAATAATGCTAACTATTATGACAAAGCAGTCTGCAATTTTGTAATAACTCAACAAATATTATAAAACAATACATTATTTGCAATTTGGTAGAAATGCCCATTGCTCATGATATTTTAAATTCTGAGCTTCATGTATTTGGACAATGTTAATCCAACAATTTGGACATTGTTAGTGATGAATTAAATCAACTAGTTAGAATGTG
Organism: Sinocyclocheilus anophthalmus; assembly: GCA_018155175.1. NCBI lineage: Eukaryota > Metazoa > Chordata > Actinopteri > Cypriniformes > Cyprinidae > Sinocyclocheilus > Sinocyclocheilus anophthalmus. Next base: position 163,145 of record JADLZN010001132.1, on the reverse strand, counting down.
AAAAATGTTTTAAGAGACATTCTAAATCACAAGGACAAAAATGCCCATAGTTGAATAAAGACCCAACTGCTCCCCGGGCGCCGCAGCAAAAAAAAAAATGGCTGCCCACTGCTCCAGGTGTGTGTTCACGGTGTGTGTGACTTTATGATGGGTAAAGTGCAAGGGCAACTAATGGGAACAATACTGTCCACATGTCACGTCACTCACTCAATCTAGAATCTAATATTTTTATATGAGGAAAGCACAAACAAAAATAACTGCACATCAAGCAAAAGAACACCATTTATTTATTTAAAAACCCCTTCATAATTTATATCTGATATACTTAAAGGGGTCATATGATGCAATTCAAGTTTTCTTTCTCTTTGGAGTGTTACAAGCTCTTTTTGCATAAAGAAGATCTGTAAAGTTGCACAGACTAAAGTCGCAAATCCAAAGAGATATTCTTTATAAAAGTTAAGAGTCAGTCACACCTACCTAAAACGGCTTGTTCTAACACGCCCCCACATGTCTACCTACATCACTGTGTGGAAATATTAGCATAATGCCGCCCAAATGTGCACACAAAGAAAGAAAGCGTGGTTTCAGTAAAAGCAGTAGTGTTGATGCAGCCATGTCAGGGAGACGCTGTGTTTCAGTGCGAAAAGCAAAAGCACTTTAGTTGGCCTTCTGGAATTATATGCATTTAGGAATCATTGATTAAGATTTATTTACAACAGAACAGCACAACCCAGAAGTTCGAATTTGTGCAACGCATTTTATGGAACACAGTGTTTTTAACCTAGAAGAGTACAAGGCTGGCTGTGCACAAAGGCTATTTCAAAAAAAAAAAAAAAGGGTAAATTCCAACTTTTTTATGACAATCTGGCGCTTCTGAATCAACGACTGAAAGTATGTTTTGTTATCAGTTTAAGTATTTGCTATCGACTGTTCAAATGCGGAGTTTTGCGCATGCGCAAAGTAACGCGTTGTGTGTGTGTGTGTGTAGTGGACAAGGGTCCATCACAGGCGAGTGTACTGCCTGTCAGAAATCTTAGCAGGTCAGCTTTCTTAACCGCGTCTTGTGTACTGCATCATCACTGTGTCTGTCACGCGACTCTGTTGCCCTTTCGGGCTTGAACTGATGGTAAAACTAACAACATTATTAATTGTCTTGATATTTACTTTGAAAGCTGAAGCTCGCGATTATGTTAAGGGGCGTTACATTTCCGACGCGTGCTTGTGGTGTTCGGCCAATCACAATGCACTGGGTCAGAGCTGTTCATCAAGCAGACTGCGCTTGTCAAGGAGGTGGCTTTTTGAAAACTATATGTTTGAGAGAGCGGGGCAATGAAGGACCTACACTAATGTACAGTATTTGAAAAATAATGTGTTTTTTGAACATTTAAGTATGTCAACATATTCTGTTACACTAAATAATGATCTTTCAAATAGCATCATATGACCCCTTTAAAACTCCCATTACAAAATAAACATTGTGACTGAAACCACAAATGAAGCAAATAGACAGAAACACCATAACATATATATCAACCATAAACCTGAATAGTGTTGTCATCCTCAACATGACAGCAATTAGTAGTTTCCTATATTATATTCATGAGTAGATTCAAATAAAATAATGTTCATTGAACTACCTGCACATACAATTGTAATATCCCGTTTAGTAACATTGGTTCAACCACCATGTAACAGAAACGGTGAAAACCTCAAAGAGAAGAAAGATCGAATGGGCCATTGTTAAAGTTATCAAAGAACACAGACTTTCCCACGAACAGAACTCAAACCTCAAGATGGTACAGGACAAACAAACAAACAAGCACGCAAGTGCCATCACAACACAACGAGTGCTCTTGCGTGCAAGAGAACTCCCGCTTCTCGCACAGGTGCAGTCTTTATAATCAAATAGCGTGCCCTCATTGGTGAAGCTGCGTGTTATCGTCACTAAGCATCTTGATGATTGACAGAGAATTAGACCACTCAGGTACCCGCATCTCCCTGCTGAAAACGAAAGTAAAGACAAAGAGGGAAAAAAAGGGGGAGGAAAAAAAAAAACTCCGTACCCAAAACACATCATAATTTTAACATGGGACGTAACACTTCACCCCATAAAGAAAATAAACATACCATGTTTATTAACCAAGCTACACTCTAGACAGAGCATCAGCTAGCACATTCTCAGAGCCTTTTTTATGCTTAATTTCAAGGTTATAGCCCTGAACCACCTACGACCAACACATAAGACTTTGATTCTTATTATACATTCTAGTTAGGAAAACCAGAGGGTTATGGTCCGTATAAGCAACTATAGGTGCACTTGAAGAACCCAGATACACTTCAAAGAACTGCAGAGCCAGCAACAAAGCCAAAGTCTCTTTTTCATGTTTATTAAACTTTTTCGAATAGTAACAAACAGGACGATCTACTCCCAAATCATCCTCCTGCAAAAGCACTGCCCCAGCTCCCACAGCACTGGCATCCACCTCCAATTTAAAAGACCGTTCAAAATTTGGGGCAGCCAAGACAGGAGCACTATATAACATAGCTTTTACTGCCTCAAATGCATTTTGGCAATCCTCAGTCCAGATAAAAGAATTAGCTGGGCTCAGTAGACTGGTCAAAGGGGTAACTACCGTAGAAAAGTTTTTACAAAAACTACGGTAGTATCCTGCCATACCCAGAAAACGTCTCAACTCCCACATAGAAGTAGGCACAGGAAAATCTGCAATAGCAGCCACTTTAGCGTCTACAGGCTTTACCTGGCGTTCTCCCACTTCTTTTCCTAGGTAGGTTACACTTGCCTTACCAAAGACACATTTAGATAAATTGAGAGTTAACAAAGCTTTCTCCAAACGTTCGAATACTGTGCAAAGGAGTTTCAGATGTTCTGTCCACTCGGTTGAATACAGTACAAGATCATCCATGTAAGCATTACAATTAGGAACCCCAGCCAACGCGGTTTGGATTAATCTTTGAAAGGTGGTAGGTACATTTCGTAACCCGAATGCCATCACGTGATATTGCATAAAACAATCCGGCGTTACAAAAGTAGAGATGTCAGAGGCGCGAGAAGTTAAAGGGACCTGCCAATACCCTTTCAATAAATCCAACTTGCTGACAAACTTGGCGGATCCTAAATTGTCAATGCAGTCTTCCATTCTGGGTAATGGATAACAGTCTGGTACAGTGACTGCATTTACACGACGGTAGTCGGTGCAAAAACGAAACGAACCGGCTGGTTTGTGCACTTAAAGGCAAGGAGAACTCCAAGGGCTACTGCTATGTTTAGCCAACCCATTCTTCAACAAATATTCAGTTTCTTGCTTCATAATGGTTCTCTTAACAGCATTAACCCGGTATGCATGTTGCTTAATAGGGGATGCACCATCAACATTAATATCGTGTTGCAACACAGTAGTTTGCGATGGAACATCTCCAAATAAAGAAGGAAAACCAGTAATAACACCAACAATGTCCTGCCTTTGATCTTCAGAATTACAATTTCAGAATTTTCCAACTTGGCACACTGTTGAAAAGTATTTCACAGGATTATGTCATCATCTGCACTAACAGAATATGCATCTCTGAATTCAAATCAACTTCCAGCATTTTCTCCTTGAGAACTTTTAGTGGTCCTCTCACAGTGTGTCCAAACACTAACTGAGCTGGACTGAATCCCAAGGATTCTTGCACAGCTTCTCGAATTGCGAACAACACTAGAGGAACACCCTCATCCCAGCCATTTCCAGTTTCCATACAATATTTTCTCAACATCGGTTTTAATGTTTGATGGAATCTTTCAATAGCTCCTTGGCTTTGAGGATGATAAGCACTAGACACTCAGTGTTCTATAGAAAGTGATTTTAAAACTTGTGCAAAAAGTCGTGACAGAAAATTTGTTCCCTGGTCAGTCTGTATCACTTTAGGGAGACCAAACGTGGGAAAAAATTTAAGCAATGTTTTTACAATCACTGGAGCAGTAATTTTTCTCAAGGGCACCGCCTCGGGAAATCGAGTAACTCTACACATGATCGTACACAAAAATTGATTACCACACTTCGTCTTGGGTAATGGTCCAACACAGTCTACAAGCACGTGTTCAAACGCTTCACCCACTACAGGGATAGGTGAAAGAGGAGCAGGTGGAATCAGTTGATTTGGTTTTCCCGTTAACTGACAAATGTGGCAAATTCGACAAAATCTAGCAACATCTCACTTTAATCCTGGCCAAAAAAAAAAGTCTGATAATGCGATTATATGTCTTCGTCACTCCCAGATGACCAGACAGTGCATGTTCATGCGCCAAAGATAGGACATGTCGACGATACTCACTAGGAACAACAATTTGGTAAACTGCGCTCCAATCCAAGTCTGCGTCAACCACAGGACTCCACTTGCGCATCAACATTCCACCCTCTAAAAAATATGCAATGTTTCCATTTTCAACAGCATCAAGGCTAACAACGTTAGAGAAACATTTTCTTAAAGTTTGATCTTCTTTTGTGCTGCAATAATTTTGTCACGAGTTATAGGCAGCCTTAAATTAACACTACCAAGCGCCTTTTCTGAGCACTTTAAATTAGTCTCATGTTTCTGAACCAACTCTGAATTAGTCTTTGTCATACCTTCACCGACCAGATTCTGCACTATGAAAGTATCTGTCAAATCAACATCATCCACAATTTCTCGTGACTGTGCGCGTGTGACTACGCACGCAGGAAACACATCTGGATAAACTCTAGATAACTCATCAGAGGCTAGACTCATTTTCGGACTCATCAGTTACTTCCAACATGGGCATGACTCTACCCCCAGCTAGGTCATTTCCCAAAATGAAAGTTACTCCCTTAACTGGGAGCGAAGGACGTACACCGACCTTCACATAACCTGTAACGAGTGCACACTTCATGTACACGCGATGTAGAGGAACTTTAACCACTCCCATCTCAATGCCCCTGACAAAGACACTTGAGCCACAATATGAGTCAGATGATAAAACATCCACTAAAACGAAAGATTGATTTGCTCCGGTGTCCCTTAATATCTGTACTTCTTTTTGTTCATTCCCATCATCAGATAAGGAAATTAACCCCTTCATCACGAAAGGCTTGTAACTAACATCAGGAGCATCCTCCTTCCCTTCGAAAATAAAATGCTCTTCATGACGCATAGCATTCAATAAGCCAACACTTTTAGGCGGCGGTGTCTGTTTACGTTTTAAAGCATTACAGTCCGCAATTAAATGGCCCGGCTTATGACAATAAAAACACTCCCAAACGTCTTTAGATGAAGGGACAACTTTCAATCGAGAAGACTGATCAGATATAGGAGGAGACCGAACTGTGCTCTTATCTGTACGTGAAGAAAATACCGTCTTATGTGTAAGGACAAATTCATCTGCTAAAACAGCGGCATGTGACAGCGATGACACCTTTTGCTCATTCAAATAAATCACACCACGTCCTGGCAGACAACCTTTAAAATCTTCAAGCAGAATTAATTCTCTCAACGACGCAAAGTCATCAGTTTTACTTGTATTACTCCATTTGTCCAGCAATGCACTTTTCTCTCTGGCGAACTCCACAAAAGTAGACCTAGTATGTTTTTTATGGTTTCGAAACCTCTGCCTATAGGCTTCAGGGACCAATTCATAAGCACGGAGAATGGCTAGCTTTACGGTGTCATATTTTAAACTCTCTTCCAAAGGTAGAGTCGAGAAAACCTCTTGTGCCTTACCTACCAATTTGCACTGAAGTAAAATTGTCGATACTTCTTTTGGCCAACAAAGCGAAGTCGCGATACGTTCAAAGGCATTAAAATAGGAATCAACCTCGGTTTCCCTAAAATGAGGTACTAACGTAATATATTTACCAACATCAAACGTGCCCGCTACTGAATTTGAAGCCACCGGTGAAGAGTCAGTCACAACTCGAGAAAGAACTGGCATAACTTGAGAAGGAACTGATTGGGCGGCTGTACTTCCAACAATTTTCATGGCTTCCAACTCCATCTGTCGCATCTTAATTTGTTTCTCAGCCTCAATCTCAAGTGTGCGTATCTTAAGGCGCAAATCCAATTCAGCATGTCGAGTATCAGCTTTTTCCTGAGCTTCCATCTGTAAATGAGCTATCCGAACCTTTATATCTGCTATAATAGTGGATAAATTCTAGCAGGTCTTATTGCTTCACAATGGGGACACACACATGAACATTGCCTCTATCAACATAAAGCTACAGTGAGTACTGCTTTTTTAATAATTAAGCTCTCTGAATAACTGATATTGTGCTAATATAAAGCTATTAAAATTGATCTGTAATGTTAAAAATATTAAATAAATATCATATGAGTAATGGAATCAATCCAATAGCCCCTGCACTACATCTTACCCCACTGTTACATACTTCATATCATTGGTTTAGCAATAAAAAACAACAAACGGACAAACAATAACAATAATAATAAAATGCATTGTATTTAAAATAAGCAAAAGAGCAAAACTGCTGCAAAACTCAGAAATGAAAAATAATCACAGAAGAAACTCAGTAGTTTTTAATAATCAATTATTAGACCCTATACCATAAAATCACAATAAAGAACAACACATTTTAAAATTAAAAGTATAACATCCAGGAAAAGATGCAAAAGTTAAAGGCATGATATTCAAAATAAATATTTCAAGTAGTTCTCCTCGTTTAAGTGATGTTTTGTCAAAAAACAAGCAACCATTTTATAACATTATTCCATGTGGAGTGTAATGCAAGACAAAATGAAAGCAGAAAGTTTGTTTTGACTTAAATTCATTTTCTGTACCTCTGACTTTTTGAATGGAATGTCGACTAGAGCTAGAATTAGGCTAGAAAGGGTTATCAGATCACCACCTGTGCTACCATCAGAAGAAAAACGTGCCTATTCATGTGACAAAACCATACAAACAATCATTAACAGGCTTTTCTCGATTACATTAACTCAGGCCTAGTGGACAAAAACCACAATTGCACAATTAACTATTCGTGCAAATTAATAATTGTTTAATCTAGAATGGCTTGTCAAGATAAATGTGGATCAACACACATTTTTACTGAATGTTCTTGTGGATATTTACAGTTACCTGAAAATAGAGTAAAGTAAATCTGATCTAAAACCAAAGTCACAGTGGTGTATTTGTGCACCTAACAGATAGTAAGTTATTTTATTAGAACTGCATGTTTAGAGGCACTTCTTACAATTGGTGATTTGCTACTAAATTTTGGGGTTAATCTGAATCACATAGAAAAGTTATAAAAGGTAATTTAATGACAAACCAAGCGCTTATGTGTCATGGTGTTGTGCAACCTTCATTCAAATCTGGGCAAAAATTATTTACATGATAAATCATGTTTCATCCATCCCTTTTTAGTGAATCACATTTTACATCGTGAACTTAATTATACAGTTATCTTTTTTTCCAAGCATCTTATAAGGTAATATTATTGCAACATTTTCAAATATAAAAGTATTATAATAAGTATTATTATTAACATTGATTTAATAGCTCCTCAAAAAGCACAATCACAATGTTTACAATTTAAAATGAAATGTGCAATAAAGAAAAAATACTTGTGGATTTTAAAAAGGCACAAAAACATTAATAATGAAACAAAAAATAAAAGTGATCGATTGCAGTTACAGTAAACGCTCAGCAGATGCATTAGCAGTGCTTTGTGAGGTATGCGTAATTATGTGCATGATAATGAAAGTTATAGTAAACTATTTGTGTATGTGTACTTCAGCACTGTCTTTTACCCATTCCAGAGGTCATGTCTCACCTCACACTGAACCTTCAGTGCCACAGAACCAGACAATCTCTGCCCACTTGTGTCCCTACTTGCATGAAAACAGCTCATGTGATCCAGACCTAGGGGAGTGGACTGGGTCGAGTTCTCAAATAAGGTTTAGCCAGGAGACAATGAAGCCTCACAATAAAATATTATCCTGTAATCGTATGTCAGTAGTAAATATGAACCTGACCCAGCATGTGCAGTCAAAACAGAAAAACTTTGTTTTTGACATCGTATTCATTCTATATGAATAGACATGTGTCAGATTATTCTCAGTTGTGATGAAGAACCTGAAAAAGTTTCATCCTGTAGAGATACCAAGCTATTTTGGAGAGGATTTTGCTGAAGACAAGGGGTGGGGAGGAGGCTTTGTCAGAGGGTGACCTTCCCCACTGTAGTGATGTCTCTGTCTGTCTGTCTACACACGAGAGCGGGAGGTCAAGTTGAGCCTTAGAGGCTGTCTGCTCCTGAATGGCAGGAACCACAGGATCTTCCAACGAGTGCCAAACACCTCAGCCATCGCTTGCTGCCATGACCGGTGCGGTCCACTGGGGGCATAGAATAAATTAAAGTATGCATCTTAAGTCGATGCAAAATAATATCACATTTGAAAAATTAACAATGCAGAGAAACTAAGAGCTTTAGGAGAGACGAGGTCTAGTTGTCACACATTTTACTTCAGTGAACATTTCTAAGCGCATTCAGTTCACTTTTTAAAATCAAAATATATTCTGTATAGAGACACACCCTAAACATCTTGGCTTTAAAAAAGCTATTGTACAAAGTTACTGCACTAGAGGAAAGACGGTTTATTGACCTAGTTGATCTATTGTGCCCAATAGTGGGGCATGTTTATAATGAATCATTTTATTAAACAGTCTAAGAGAGGTTTTCCAGTTAAAGGAAATATTGAATACAAAAAAAAAAAACCCAATTTTTTTTTTTTTTTATAAAAAACACATAAGTCCAAAGAAAAAGGAACATCAAAAACCACTGTTTTAGCCATAAGTGTTAAAACTTTAGGGCTGGTCCAAATACCATTTTTTGAGCTTCGAAGCTTCGGTAGTAATCAACACCGAATATTCGAAGCTTCGGAGGGAGGGTGCTGAACATATTCTTCTCTCTAATAAAAGGCAGGAATCTGTGTGTCTCTGTCTGTTTGCATTATTATTACGTCGAGAACCGTTCATCCAATCGACTTCACGCGTGGCGGGTGTGTTGCTTCGGACCCAAGGGATTTTGCATTTTGGTGCAATATGGGCACGCGACAGAATTAATAAACTTTTAATAAACTACAGAACAGCGCGAGCCGGAAGCGGCGCGCATCGCTTGGAGAATGGACACGGCACTAGTAATACAAAACACACAGCTCTGTTAAGAGCCATACTTTTAATATAGACAAATTACTATTAGGCTGGGCTACTGTACGTTTTTTTTTTATGACTGCCGTATTCCCAGGTAGGTATTTTTCCAAGCAATTAAGGCACGTTTTTTTTAGTCATGTGTAAACTTACTGAGGCGGATAAAAACATCTCGTTTTTTACACCAACAATATAGGCGTACTTACAGAACTCAGATGATTTTTCAAGCTTGATGTGCTGTAGTGGTAGGCCAGTTTCAAATCACATATTTGGCACACTAGAGCCCTGCATTTCAGCCCGGGCCTGACTTTTTAATCTGCCCGAGCCCGGCCGATTTTTCAAACTGCGGTCAAGCCAGCCGCGCTTTGAAAATGCACGGTCAAGCTAGCCGCATTTTTTTTTGTTTTGCGCGTGTAATTGTGTACTTACGGTACGGGTGCTCTGAGAGCAGTCAAAATGCATGTAAAGAAGCTGTCATACCGATGTTTCCTTTATAATTCGCTTATTTTTAACCCTTTTATGTTTAGTCTTGTAAATACATTATTTTTGTACACAAACGTTTGTATTGTACATTTATTATTATAAATAATTTATTAATGTTTATAAATGTTCATATTAATGTTTTATATTCATTGTTTTTTTAATTTAATGTTTGTGTGTGTGTGAGTGTACTATATATATATATATCTATATATATATATAGATATCTTTATGTGTGGCGTGGTATAGCTCCACAATGCGTTCTAGCACTTGCACTGTGTCCCATTTTCCAACACTCATATAAAATGTTCCTTTGTAGGTTAGCTCATTCTTTCAATTGATTTGTGTTCAGAGTGAGCCTGACTACCAATAAATTTATTTTCAAGGCATTTTACTGTATAGGTTTGGAGAAAACTAAAAGCAAAATCACCCAAAACATCAAAATCCATTGTTGCACTTTGATTATTTCCGCATATTCAAACACTCATAAAAAATGTTCCTTTATAGGTTAGCTCATTCTTTCAATTCACATGTATTCAGAGTGACCCTGACTGTCACTGACTTCATTTTTAAGGCATTTTACTGTATAGTTTTGGAGAAAATTAAAAGCAAAATCACCCAAAACATCAAAATCCATTGTTGCACTTAGATTTTTTCTGCATATTCAAACACTCATAAAAAAATGTTCCTTTAAAGGTTAGCTCATTCTTTTTTCATGATTGTGTTCGAGGGGGCATGACTATCACTGTATTATTTCCAAGCATTTTACTGTCATTGTTTGGGAAAACTAAAGCAACATCACCCAACACAAATGCGGCCTTGCACTTGCCCTGCTTCCCACTTTCAACACTCATAAAAAGTGTTCCTTTATAGGTTAGCTCATTAATTCAATTGATTTGTGTTTGGAGTGAGCCTGACTATCACTGTATGTATTTCCAAGGCATTTTCCTGAATGGTTTTGGAGAAAACTAAAAGCAAAATCACCCCAAATAACAAAATGCGTCCTTGCGCTTGCACTGTCCCATTTTCCAGCACTCATAAAAAGTGTTCCTTTTATAGGTTAGCTCATTCTTTCAATTGATATTTGTTCAGAGTGAGCCTGACTATCACTGTTTTATTTTCAAGGCATTTTACTGTATGGTTTTGGAGAAAACTAAAAGCAAAATCGCCCCAAACAGCAAAATGTGTCCTTGCACTTGCAGTGTGTCCCATTTTCCAACACTCATAAAACGTGTTCCTTTATAGGTTAGCTCATTCTTGCAATTGATATTTGTTCAAAGTGAGCCTGACTATCACTGTATTCATTTTCAAGGCATTTTACTGTATAGTCTTGGAGAAAACTAAAAGCAAAATCACCCCAAACAACAAAATATCTTGCACCTTGCACTGTGTCCATATCCAACAGAAGTGACCCGATTCCCTTTCATGGGAATTTCGAACTGCGTCCTCTTGGGGTCGCTATGGGGGAACGCCTCGTCTTGATCCGTGTCTGAAGCATACATTGAAAAAACACCAACAACACGTTGGCCGCGACAGCCCATGACATCAATGCATATTTATTCATTCTCTTCTTCGTCTCATTGACTGTTTTGTTTGAAGCGTGCATTTGAACGTGGTAAGAGCAATCTCTATCCTATTATTATGGCAAGCACTAGCAGAACGTTTAGAGGATGTGTGCATCCGTGTCGTCGCTATTTGACACCTGATGACACATCAGTCGTCTGCGTTCCCCCCCCCCCCCCCCCCTTTTTTTTTTGTTTTGGCTAGGATCAATGCACGTCGATATCCGTGAGGGGGCAATTTGCGTGCATTGTGTGCGTTTTTCGATGACAAGCTCCACCTCGTTTGAAACCTGCTTCCCGCGGTTCAGGACCCGCCGCTGCTGAGGCACAGAGGAGAATGAGCTCGTGGGGATCGAAGGTGGACCTGGCCGATGAGTTTAAAGAGGGGCTTTCCCTCTCACGCTCATCGGCAGCGGGCGAGAGACAGCCGCTGGAGGATGATGTTATTTCTCTAACATCGTCTGATCCGGGGGCCAGTGCTCTGCTGGGTTCAGCCCAGGAGGAGCAGGAGATGTCTGAGGACGGCGAAGAAGCTGAGGCTGAGCCTTCCCAATCCTCCTGCCCTGCGTATAATGAGCTGTTGGAAGTTATGGATCGCGCGCCGTGGAAGCGGGCCAAGAAAGTGACATCGCGAGGTCACCTTGATGAGCATTTTCTTTCTGGCCATAACCCTCCAGCTCAGGTGAGCCTTCCATTTCTTTCTGATTTGCATACTGCGATCGAGAAGCAATGGAAGAGGCCGTTTTCCTCACGCATCTATCGGTTCCAGCATACGAGTTATGCAAACATCGAGGCGATGCGTGAAAACGGCTATGAGAGGATGCCCCCTGTAGAAGAGACGCTGGCTAGCTATCTCTCTATGGGTGAGACGTCCTCCCTTAATACTCCCTCCTTGCCATCTAAGCCCCTTCAGGATACATCGCGCTTAAATGGCAGGGCATACGCAGCAGAAGGTCAGGCTGTGGCTTCGTTGCACACTATGGCGTTGCTCCAGGCATACCAGGCTGATCTGCTGACAGACCTGGATAAAGGCGAGGGCCTTTCTCCTGATGAGGTAGCTGAGCTGCGCCGCACCACGGATCTTGCTCTCCATGCTACTAAGGAGGCCGCCTCTGCTATGGGCAGGTCTATGGCGGCAATGGTAGTAACGGAAAGACATCTGTGGGTGAACCTGGCAGATATCGGGAAGAAAGAGAGGGGCTTTCTTCTCGATGCTCCGGTTTCGCCTTCTGAACTTTTTGGTACCTCCGTTGAGACGGTGGTCGAGAAGTTCAGGGAGGCGAAGGCGCGCTCAGCGGCCTTCAAATCCTTCATTCCACGAAGGTCCAGGTCTGAGCCCGAACAACAAAGGGGTCCTGGCCCATCTCGGTCTGAAAATCAGAGATGGGCACAGAAGGCTAGTGTCGCGGCTCGCGCTCCTCCTCCGCCTGCGGGTAGGGGTAGGAGGAATCGCGGGTCAAAGGGAGGTAGGCAAGACCTTAGGGATGTGATCCAGACAAGGCGTCAGCGCTTTCGTCTAGATCAGAGTGATACTTGAGTATCTACTCATTTCCTTCGGGGGTGTCACATCTGCCCTTTTTCTTCCCCTTCCTAATTCCCCTATAACCACCAGCACTCCACCTGACCGAGGTTAGGTGGGAATTTTCCTGCATTACAGTCTCCTATGCTGGACCTATGATGTTTTTGGTTGGTTCTATGACTACATAGCAACCACCTTACTGATGGTCCTGACTAGAGGCTTCTCTGGAATCGCTGTGGGTTAGTATGAATCCATCTATTATATATATATATATACAGTGGGTACTGAAAGTATTCAGACCCCCTCAAGTTTTTTCACTCTTTTGTTAATTGCAGCCATTTGCTAAAATCATTTAAGTAAATTTTTTTTCTTCATTAATGTACACACAGCACTCCATTTTGACAGAAAAACACAGAATTTTTGATATTTTTGCAGATTTATTAAAAAAAGAAACTGAAATAATCACATGGTCCTAAGTATTCAGACACCTTTGCTGTGACACTCATATATTAACTCAGGTGCTGTCCATTTCTTCTGATCATCCTTGAGATGGTTCTACACCTTCATTTGAGTCAGCTGTGTTTGATTATACTGATTGGACTTTGATTAGGAAAGCCACACACCTGTCTATATAAAGCCTTACAGCTCACAGTGCATGTCAGAGCAATGAGAATCATGAGGTCAAAGGAACTGCCTGGAGAGCTCAGAGACAGAATTTTGGCAAGGCACAGATCTGGCCAAGGTAAAAAAAAAATTCTGCTGCACTTAAGGTTCCTAAGAGCACAGTGGCCTCCATAATCCTTAAATGGAAGACGTTTGGGACGACCAGAACCCTTCCTAGAGCTGGCCGTCCGGCCAAACTGAGCTATCGGGGGAGAAGAAACTTGGTGAGAACTCACAGGTAAAACCAAAAGAAAAACCCAAAGATCACTGTGGCTGAGCTCCAGATATGCAGTCGGGAGATGGGAGAAAGTTTTAGAAAGTCAACCATCACTGCAGCCCGCCACCAGTCGGTGCTTTATGGCAGAGTGGCCCGACGGAAGCCTCTCTCAGTGCAAGACACATGAAAGCCCGCATGAGTTTGCTAAAAACCCTGAATTACTCCAAGATGGTGAGAATAAGATTCTCTGGTCTGATGAGACCAAGATAGAACTTTTTGGCCTTAATTCTAAGCGTATGTGTGGAGAAAACCAGGCACTGCTCATCACCTGTCCAATACAGTCCCAACAGTGAAGCATGGTGGTGGCAGCATCATGCTGTGGGTTGTTTTTCAGCTGCAGGGACAGGATGACTGTTTGCAATCGAGGGAAAGATGAATGTGGTCAAGTACAGGGATATCCTGGACGGAAACCTTCTCCAGATTGCTCAGGACCTCATACAGCTAAAATAACGAAGGAGTGTCTTCACAACAACTCTGTGACTGTTCTTGAATGGCCCAGCCAGAGCCCTGACTTAAACCCAATTGAGCATCTCTGGAGAGACCTAAAAATGGCTGTCCACCAACGTTTACCATCCAACCTGACAGAACTGGAGAGGATCTGCAAGGAGGAATGGCAGAGGATTCCCAAATCCAGGTGTGAAAAACTTGTTGGCTCTTTCCCCAAAAAGACTCATGGGGGGGGGGGGGGGGGGAGGGGGGGGGGGGGGGGGGGGGGGGGGGGGGGGGGGGGGGAGGGGGGGGGGGGGGGGGGGGGGGGGGGGGGGGGGGGGAGGGGGGGGGGGGGGGGGGGGGGGGGGGGGGGGGGGGGGGGGGGGGGGGGGGGGGGGGGCGGGGGGGGGGGGGGGGGGGGGGGGGGGGGGGGGGGGAGGGGTCATGGCTGTATTAATCAAAAGGTGCTTCTCTACTAAATACTGACAAAAGGGTCTGAATACTTAGGACCATTGTGATATTTCAGTTTTTCTTTTTTAATGAATCTGCAAAAAATGTCAACAATTCTGTTTTTCTGTCAATATGGGGTGCTGTGTGTACATTTAATGAGGAAAAAATTAACTTAAATGATTTTAGCAATGGCTGCAATATAACCAAGAGTGAAAAATTTAAGGGGGTCTTAATACTTTCCATACCCACTGTATATATAATTTATAATATATAATATATACTATATATATATATATATATATATGTATTTGATGTGCTGGTGGTTATTTGTGTATAATCCTTCTGTGAGATTTCTATGCAGTGTTTTTCCGGTACCTGTGTGTTTCTGTCCTCTCTAAGGTAAGTCCTCTGTGAGCACACCTTTGCTGGATTCAGAAACCAGGTGCTCGACTTGCAATGTTACCTCACTCGTCGATATTGTGTCCAGCCGGTATGATAGCCCTGGTTCTGGCTTCATGCTTCCTGGATCATTTGGCCAGGTCAGAGGCTTCTGCGGGAGCTTTCTTGATCATCAGGCCCCCGGCACGACATTGCAAAAAATTCCTGGATGTCCGGGCTCCAGGATAATCCCCTCTTGCTGAGGCATCGAGCGGGAAGTATAGGTGGCATTATGAGAAACTTCCTGTGTAAATGCTGTCTTGGGCAGTGCTTCCCTCACCTTTGAGGGTTGTATTTGAACTTGCCTCTCCCGTTTGGCCCAGTACCTCCGAGTATCTGTGATCAGATGCCTGGAAATTTAAATACATGCTATGGTAAGTGCACACGCTAAACTCTGTGCACTTTCTGAAATCCACATAGTGGTAAGTGTGCATGTTATGCTTTGCGCATTTTCTAAAATCCACATAAGTGGTAAGTTTGCACGTTATGCTTTTCTGAAATCCTGTATGGTAAGGATTACGTGTTATAACTTTGTTCCCTTTCTCTGAGTTGGTTAGACCCCATTACCTTGGGCTCCACTCAACCAGTGTGCCTCTATACATTTTATTACATCAAGAATAAAGTGGAGAAGTTCTCTGCAGAGAAATCTCCAGAATGGTTTTCTGCCTCTCTTCTTATACAGTTTTGACTTTAAGACATTTTCCATACATAGAATGGTTCCTTTGTGCATACAATTCTCCCTAGAGAGAAGGGGTTCTTGTTATGGTAAAGAAAGAAAGCCCACTTGTATTTTTTCCAGATGTTTCTAATCTGAGGGTCTGTACAGTTTAGCCACGTAGGCATATTTTACACCCAGGCTTCTATGATTATAATGGAAGAATAACTGGATATATAAATGGTTATATTCATAATGATTACACTCGAACAATTCATTTTTGACCAATAAAAATCTTAGACTTAGTAAGTCTCACATTTGCTTATTTTTACCCAGAGTGCTACTTCATAATTCAGTCGTATTAGTTAACACTACCTAGTTACTAAATAAGTCACACTGTTTTATTACCAATGACTAAATGATGCAGCATCACTCTGGTTTGGAGCATCAGGACAAAACCTCTCCCCCCACCCTTGACTAGGAGGGAGTAAAAGATCCATTCTCCATAATTTCTACTTCTATAGAAAACAATAGAAAACAATGTTATAAGCTTGAGCGTGCAACGGGGGGGGAGGGGGGGGTGGATTCAGCCTTGCCCTGTTGTTGTCACAGTTATGTATAAAAAACGTAAAAACACATTCAAAACATCACACATAGAATATCCTGCATTGTTTTCTTGTCTTTTTTCTATTCTTTACGTCTTTTCCGTGGGAACTTTAGTACAGTGGTTTAGATGATACCAGGTTGTGCTTCCCTCCACTTTGACTGCTGTTGGAGTAGCTCTCACCACTTCGTAGGGTCTCTTTTCTCCTGGGCTCATTCCATTTTCTTTTTTTTTTTTTTCCTTTCAGATATCTTGTCACAACGCACGGAACACTGGACATGCATTCTCTGTTTCCTCTCTGGGCTCTTCTCTTTTTTCCTGTAAATAGATAACTTTATGTATGGCAGTTAATTTCTTCATAAACGAGCGTAGTTCCATTTATAATTGATCTAGGGGCGGTCCTTTGTAGGGACCTCTACAATATAGCACAGGCATGGGTCAACCTGTAAGCATTTCATGCGGTGTTAAGTGCGTGCATCTGTTAGTTTTCATGCGATAGCTCATTAGTGTAAGAGGTAATGCATCAATCCAATTAAGTTTATTACTTTCACATATTTTATTTTTGGCCTTGATATTTCCATTAACCCTTTCGACGCACCCTTGTGCCTGTTTTTTCCTTAATTGTTACAATACTTTTGTTTTACAGTTTTTTGTATGAGTTTTTTGTTCATTATCTTAACTTATTTCTGATGGTATTCCAAATCTAGGAATTACTTCTCTTGTTAGAAATGTAATTACTGTCCCTGCTCCCAGATCTGCTGATGGTACTATCTCCACCCATTGGCTAAATCTGTCTATGATCACAAGCATGTATATTTTGCCTTGTATTCGCTTTATCATATCCACATAGTTCATTACCAAATGCTTAAAGGGCCCTTCTGGTACTGGTATATGGCCTATTGGTGTCGCTATCCCTTTCCTCCCATTGTATTAGGCACAAACTTCACATGTGGGCAAAAATTCATCCACCATTGCATATAAATAAGGAGACCAATATCCTTGTTGTTTAATTTTTCTTATCACTTCCCCCCTTGCGCAATGGTCAAAACCATGCGCATGTGCAATAAGAATATTCAAAAGTGAAGTAGGTGAAACAATGTTTCCTTCATGTGTACGCCAGATCTCTTGTGAGTCTTTTTTAGCTCCCATTTGGTGCCACATTGATTGTTCATAGGGGCCTGCTTGTTATTGAATTCGAATTATATCATCCAATTGAGGTTGAGGTTTGATAAGTACTACAGGTGCTAATATTGCTATCTGACACCCTGAAGCTTTTTTAGCTTCTAAATCTGCTGCATTGTTTCCCTTAATGACATAATAATTTCCCTTCTTGTGTGCCTGATATTTGATTATTGCTAGTCTTTTTAGAAGCATCATAGCAGAAATGAATTGCCCTATTTGTTCTATTTTTTCATCTCTCTCTGGATCATATATCATTGTGCAATGAAATTCTGATTTTGGTAGCTGTGCTTCAGGAATTTGTGCTTCAATAAACTTTCTCCACTTATTGACTGTCTGTCTCACATCTTGTTCTATCTGTCCTATCCAATAGACATTAGCTTTTGGCTCTGTAATCACCATTTGTGTTTCTGTTCCTATTGCTTCGATATATATTCCTTCTGGAGAGCACAAAATTTGTAGCCCCAATTTACATAATGCATCTCTTCCTAACAAATTGATAGGAGTCTGATTTGATACCAGAATGGGCATTGTTATACTTTGATTTCTTGTTTGTAGACACACTGGAGCTGTCATTGGAATTAATTGCATTTTTCCCGAGAATCCTATTGTCTTTGCAAATTTTCCAGACAAGGGGAGATGTGAAGCATATTTTAAATTTAAACAGGTATAGACAGCACCTGTGTCTAGCATCATGAGTGTGGTTTTTCCTTCTGTTAATTTGCATAATAGGCTCTTGATCAGCTTTCGTTGTTAAAATAGGAAGCTGACTCTCCCCTGTAGGATTCTCTGGGCACCCCTAATAGCCTGGATTGGGACCTCCCCAAGGGTTAACTGGGCCCTGTGAAGTACCTCGGTTAGGCTGTTGCCAGCTCTCCCCCCTTCCACCCTGAGGGTACTCTTGCCATGGCTACCTGGGACAGTCATTTTTATTATGTCTGGGCTGTCCACATGCCCAGCACACACCTGGAGGACCAGTATAAGGTTTGCCTCTTCCTCTCTGTATTGGTTTTTGTCTCCATCCCATTGGTCCTGGTTGTTGAGTATAAACATTAATTATAGGTACAGGGATCGAGTGTGCATTTGGAGGGACTGCTGTAGGTGGGCTTGACATAATATTTGGTTGCGGAGTATTTACTGGAGACATCATTGTCATTTGTTCTGCTTCTTCTTTCTTTATTGAAGTTTGAATCTTTTTCTTATTTTTGTTTGTCATTTCTTCAAGCTGTAATTGAGTTAGTTTTCGCTGTAGCTCTTTCTCTTGGCTCTTGAGCTTTTGCTAATTTTTTCTGTATTGTTCTACGGCATGAGACACATGGTCACAAAACTCTTTGTGTGTTTTAGAGTTTAAACCGACTGCATCCTCCAGCCTGCTCCTTACGGCTGGCGGCATAGCATCAATCACAGCATGTTTAAACAATGTTGCCATTAATGGGTCTCCTTCTGGATTTCCTTCAGTCTCTTGTTTCCACTTTTTCAGCGTCTCTGTATATACGTTTTTTTTGTATTTTCCTGGGATTTTCACTCTGCACCCGCAGGGCCTCCAACTGCTGGGTGGAATGCATCAAAAACAATTCCATCCATATTATGAGAGTTCATTGCTCTGTCCAGAGTAGTTGTTTGAAGAATTTCATCCATCTTTGCCCCTCCTATTATTTTAACCAGCAAAGCTTTTATGTCCCCCACAGCCAAAAGTTTGCCCATAGTTTCTTCTTCAAATACTCAAATCCATTTTCCAGCCCCCTCATGAATATCTGGGAGGCTAGTGACCAGCCCCTCGAGGTCCTGTGAGGCCCAGGGGACATACTGTCCCTGCGCACCCTTGATTAAAATTGGGAGTTGTGCAGCCAGTGGTCTGAGTGTGCCCTTTTCCCATTTTCCGCTATCAAATAACTCCTCTCCTTCATTCACATCCTCAGTACTGTCGAACAACTTACTTCTCCCTCTTTCCAATTTATTTACCTCTTGTATCTTTTTTCCTGATTCTTTAACTTTCTTTTCTATTTCTTCTAACACTTCCTCAAATTTTGTTCTATCTTGGTTTGTTTTCATCTTTTCTAACGCTATGCGTGCCTGTCTATAACAATCCATCTGTAAATATCCTTCACTTTCTTTTCTCTCTTG